>OZ021727.1:83669946-83692446 GCA_963978545.1 Linyphia triangularis | reverse complement strand
TCTCTTTGTAAAACTCGCTTCCTACCATCATCTCTGTAAAACTCGTTTTCAAGCATTAAGAGACACATTGCAGGAAAGCGAAGTAAAGTCAACTCTTGTACGGCCTTATGCAAAATGTACATAAATTTATTTTTTTACATAATTAATACAAACAAATATTTACAAATATACAGAAATTCGTAACAGTACAGAGAACTGCTTTTTTTTCGCGTTAAACGGGATTTGACTGTAATCATAGAATCATGTCACTCAATTATGGAGAGTTAACATTGTTCTTGACATGAAGCAAAATTATACAGTAATAAAGGCAATTTAAATTAAATTTCCAATAATATTCATTTTAAAATCCAACGAATCATGATTTTAAAAGTCTTTATTTTTAAATAATTTATATTAACTTCGTTTTTTGTATGTATATATGTTTGTTTGTCAATGGAAGCGGAATCTGCGGAGGCCAAATTAACCCCCTTGCCGTCATCAGATCGGGCTGAAACTTGACACATAGATTTGATGTCGATGACAATGCATTCTATTAAATTTTGGGGCTGTTACTGTCACTAAAAGGTATTTTTTAATGAAAACAAATAAACCATCTTGCCGTCATTCAATCGCGTTAAAAAAAATCACTGAACCGACAATTGTTGAAACTCTTTCCTGTTGCCAAATTAGTTTTTAATAAATAAATAATAAAATTAATTCAATCAGAATAAATAGATGATATTTGGATGACGTTTATGTTCATTTTTAATAAAATTTTTTGAAACGTAGCTTGCCGCACATTTTGCTGATACAAATGTGTTTGATACCGTCGCTGTGTTAATGAATACAAAACATTATAATGCATATAAAGGATTTTTTAAAAACTTGATAATAATTTTATGGGTATCTACTTAAGATGACTTTATTATTTGTTCTTCTTTTTGGACGTTTATACATTATGCAAAAGAAAGCCTTTTAATCAATTTTTACCAGGATAATAAAAAACTGATGAAATGCACGACATTCTGACGTTAGAAAATGACCCATAAAACTAATCGGTCACCATAAATTCCACCCTGGAATTCTTTTCTTCATCAAAGTAAAAACCGCAATCAATTTGGCGACAGGTTTGGCTTCCGATCACCTTTCCGATTTACTCATCTTTTTCTTCTTTTCTTAACGATCGAAAGAAGCAGCCCTAAACACCGAAAGCGTTCTTTTTTTTTTTTTCTGCAACAGTTCTTTTTCCGTTTCTGCCGCACGTGGAACACTTGTTGCAGGAATTATTGCGGTACTTAGCTTCAAGTTCATTTGCACGGCGACCCGTGTTTGGGCGACTTATTCCTTCCGCATATTCGAACTGACTGGTTATCGGGCATAATTGCCCGCACAGATGTCCAAGGAAAGGATTTGTATATCATTTGGATTAATCGTTCAAATAGAAATGACATTTGATATTTAATTATTTATGTATGTATGCGAGATGATTATTTTTTTCGCGAAGTTAGCTGCGCTTTTTATTCATTTATTCTAAGAGAATAAATGTAACAAAATTCGAATTGGTATACTTATTTAATGATGTAATCGAATAAATGTTTTAAATGAAATGTATTATGACAATTGATAATCCTAATTAAATGAAAGTTCGGAATAGGATGATTTGTGTCTAGTTTTAATTTAACTTATTTTAATTGCCCGCTTTATTCAAAGCAAAGTTTCTTTTTACCTCGTAAACCATTTTTGGCAATATAAAAGCATATACATTTTTTTATAAACACTTTTTACTCACTACAATTTTTATTTTGATAATAAGAAAGAAACTCAATAATTTACGAACTTTTTGTTACGACAAAAAGGTCGATGGTATAATACATAAATATCAATCTCTGTTACTCACGCAAATGAATTGTTCACGACTTATGCCAATCATTTTAGGTTTGCAGCTTTGTTTTGTTCAAAAATTGAAGTTATGCATAAAATTCACTTTTTAGTTATCTTGTTTAATTTTTGGGCTTTTTTAAAAGTCGATTGAAATTGCATTTTAAAAAGCTGATTTTATTTTTCTCTTTTCACACAATTTTTTTAAATCCATTAAATAAAAATACATCCAATTTACGAAAAACATGTGATTTTTAGCAAAAACGTCAGATTTTACATTAATAAACATCAATATATATAGAATCAATTTTTTTTTATTTATTATACCTATGCCTAAGGATGTAATGCATGAGCATGAAATCATTACTACTTTTTCAAAAGGCTCAACTGATGGCTGTGTGGTTAACGCTCTGCCTTCATATTGCAAAGGCGTCGGGTTCCAATCCCGGGTTAGGCATGGATATTTGTTGTGGTTCGGAATCCACGTTAAACAGTAAGTTCCGACCTGATTGTGATTAGCCGTTATTGTTTACAAGAATAGATCGTTGAGCACACAAACCAACCCAACTATTACCAATCCATCAAAATATATTCTTTTTTTATCTTATCTTCTGTTTTGTTGGTAAGCCGAATGTAAGTTAGTGAGAGCAGGATATAAACGTTTGAAGCTAGCAGAAAACCGAATGGCTTAGTTGGCAAAGTCATGGATTCGTGATTGGAGGTGAGTAATTTCTGTACTCGTCTTTCTCATGTGTACAAGGTCAACGATCACATGCACTACCGTTTAAAGATAACATATTTAGATGGTCATAAGCTAGGGCAATCGTCTTACATCCATATCTTACCCCGGATTCGAACCAAGACCCGCCAACGTGGTAGTACGATGCGCTAACCAATGTACTGGATGGGCGACTTTAAAGCAATGTCTATGAATGCAAAACAAATTATATCAAAACAGTGACTCCTACAAAAATCTCCCTCTTCTACGCATATATATAGTTTGATTTCCTGTACATTCCCGGTTGAATTTTAGTATCGATGACTAATCAAGCCGGGGTCTACAGCTTAACGTGGATTCCGGACCACATCGAACATTCATGTCCAACCCAGGATTCTAACCCGGCACCTTTGGCAGGCGAGTCAGAGCTCTAACTATATAGCAGTTTTGGTATGGAAGACATTTAATTTGACATACCTCACACGTCTGTAGTATTTATAATTTTGTCTGAGATTGAACAGACACACACAGTCTTCTTTAAATAAGATTCCCGAAAAGTCCTCTCATTGTTGTGATGCTACTGGAGAGAGAGGTGCTCGCTAAGATTTCGACCTCATTAACAGCTCAAAATTTCGAGGCGGTAATTGGCTGTGTTACGCACTTAAACTCGGCAGGAATCAAGTTTGGCGACATTTGGCGTTTTCTCGCTAAATTTGGCGACCGAAATTAGTCGCCAGAACCGTCGCCAACTTGGCGAGATTGCCATTAACCATAATGTTAGATGGCCTTCTCCTTATAAAACTCGTTTTCCAGCATTATCTCTGTAAAACTCGTTATCTAGCATTAAGAGACGCATTGCAAGAAAGCAAAATAAAAACAAACTCTTGCACTGCCTTATGCGAAATGTAGTTAAATTTTTCTTTTTAAATAATTAATACTACGAAATATTTATAAATATACAGAAATTCGTAACAATATTTTCTAAAAAATACAAAATAATAATAAAAAAAACAAACAACAGTTTTCTAATTTTGCTTGTCACCTCCGTGGTTAACACAACCCATGGAGGTAAGAATTAAGTAGATTGCCATGCTTAAAACGTAACCTACAAGACCGAGGATACAATGGCTTTGCTTTCAGAGAAGAAAAAATTGGCTACTTGATGAAAACTAACGGCAAAAGTATGTTTAACACTGTAAGGAATAACATTACTGAACATAGAGGTTAGATGAAAAAAAGAACTCACTAGATTTTTGAGGCTATTTTGTACAGCATTTCACAAACAATATAAAACTATGCACATCCAACAACATCACAAGACAAAATAGTTGACTTGAGCTTCACATCAGCTCTGGTAAAGAAGACTGTACTGCTATCTAGTAGAATTTTAATCAAGTTAGAGATTTTCCCTGGAGATTACTTCAGCACCCCAGAGACAACTTATGTGCTTAAAATAAAATGGTAAAATAAATTAAAACTTATATTTCTTTGTTTTTAGTTAAATATTTATGTAATAAATAAATGTTTACACAGATTTTTCCACAAATATACTATTGATTAGATTTATTTCTTCAGTTAACACTGAAAAAACAGGGGTAGAGACATTCCATGGAGGTTACATTTCCCATAAAAAAATAATACTAAATAAATAAATATGTAAAATAAAGACTGAAATCATTAAATGTAAATTTTTTTCAACTTAATACTATTTCCTCACTTAAAGGAATAAATATTAAGCCAGTAAAAGTACAGGGACTGAAATTTCCCATAAATTTCAGAATAGCCCATATATTTCATAATGATGATTGCCTGTTTTCTCTATTTTTAATTAAATGTTAAGTAAAGCTGGATTAGATTTTTTAATTATATCATTTAAGCATTTGAATGATATCTGTGTTATTCAATCATTCCAATAGATATTCGTATTTTAAAAAGTACCGTAATCGGGGATAAGAAGGAATAATTAACCTCATTGAAAATAAATCTGCAAAACTTCAGTAACTATTCCCTATCTCACTAAAGCTTTGTTGATTATTTATACCTAAAAAAAACCTGCTACATATTTTAAAAGGTACCATCATCGGGGATAAATAGGAACTATTAAGCTCGGCGTCCACTATCGTTAAGCAGAGCAGGTCAGAGCGGAGTAGATTGGAGCCAATTACAAGGCTGTCAACGTCCATTGTAGCTCGAGGCTCGTGCTGTAGTAGACAATGGCAGCCTTGTAATTGGTTCTAATCCACTCCGCTCTGATCTGCTCTGCTCTGCTTAGAGATAGTGGACGCCAAGCTTTAGAGCCAATTACCGTGCTGCCAATATCTACTATAGCACGAGCCTCGAGCTGCAATGGACGTTGACAGCCTTGTGATTGGCTGTAATCCACTCCGCTTTGATCTGCTCTGCTCTGCTTAGAAAATAGTGGACGCCAAGTTTTAACCTCATTGAAAAATTAATTTAATTGTAAATTTTCAAATATACATTTTTTTTTAAAACTGGTGGGTCTGTGAGAAAAAGCAATTGTAAGGATTTGTGGTTCGTCGAAACAAATTCTGTTATCACTATTTAACGTCTCTTCAGGTGTATCAAGCAAAAACGAACAAGAAGATTAAGAATTTCACCAAAAGATATTGATCACGTGCAAAGAAATATTTTTTTTCGTAGTCCACAGAAATCTACCTAAAATAACATACTGCGCATGGCCCTAAGTATGAATTTTGCTCGAAAATCGCTTCCTAGTCCGACTCGTGCTATTGCACTCGTCAAATAAGTGTTTTACCTCATTTCAAAAAAGAATTACTTTCTCCACTAGATGCATAAATAACTATTTCCGCAAGCCTCGTTTTCAAATTGAAAAATTGTATTTAGTTTTGGTATAGAATTTTTTTTTTTTAGAAGTGATTCATAGTCTGGAATTGCCAACTTTAGTTTATATGTCTTATTAAAAATATTTTTTGCACGTGATTATATAAAAAAAAAAAAAAAAAAAAAATTATGCAACACGTGAGAAAATACTTTTTCAAACTCGTAAATTATTTGACTCGTGCTGTCGCACACGTCAAATAAGCGTTTTACCTCGTTTTAAAAAGTATTACTTTCTCCACTAGTTGCATAAATAACTATTCACGCACGTCTCTTGTTCAAATTGAAAAATTGTAATTAGTTTTGGTGAAATAACATTTTAAAGTTTGGCGTCCACTATCGCTAAGCAGAGCAGATCAGAGCGGAGTGGATTAGAGCCAATTACAAGGCTGCCAATGTCTACTATAGCACGAGCCTCGAGCTTCAATGGACATTGACAGCCTTGTAATTTGCTGTAATCCACTCCGCTCTGATCTGCTCTGCTCTGCTTAGCGATAGTGGACGCCAAGCTTTAGAAGAGTTTCATAGACTGGAGTTGCCAACTTTAGTTTATATGTCTATTAAAAATATTTTTTGCGCTTGTTTATAAAAAATACTGTATGTAGCAGATGGAGAATACTATATTTCAAATTATGTAAACTGTGTTCAACTAGTCGCATGAATAACTATTTTAACGTGAAAAAAATTAAGCTTAGTTAAATAATTTTTTATCAAAAATTGTGGCGAAAGTAGTACTTTATCTCACGCCTCGGGCTCATATATTATATAGTCTTGTCATTGAATTGACATATTTTCAGAAGAAATTCACTGACTCGAGCTGCCAAGATGGTGATTATAAGAAATATTGTATGCAACAGTGGGAAAATACTTTTTCAAACTCGCTAAATTATTTGCCTCGTGCTAACGCACTCGTCAAATAAGCGCTTTACCTCATTTTGTTTTGTTTTGTTTTGAAACCACCGACTATCTATTTCGCTGCAGGCTCCCGATAACCTTGCGGTAGAGTATTGAGCTCATAACCGGAGGGTTGTGGGTTCTGTCCTCGGTCCGCCAAATAGCCAAATATCGGTGTGTACCTAATGGGGGATGGTGCACATTAAATCTGTCGTGGCCTCAATGTCCTCTCGTTGGTGTGGTGGGGTCGGAGTGAGGGGTTTACACTAGAAGATTTCAATCTCGTATTCTTCTAGATGCTCAAAATTACGAGACGTATTTGGCTGTGTTAAGCACTTTATAAGTGGCAGAAATAGACAGTCGGTGGATTCAAAACAATAAAACAATATTTCGCGGCGGCCTCGATAATAGCTATGAATCATAATGGACCGCGAAAATACTCGCGTTCCCAAAAGCTGCTATTGAAAAATATAGTAGGTGCTGAATGCTGGAATTTGGAATTAAGATAATCCACAGATCGCAATATTCTTGTGATCTGTAAACATACGTATTTTAAAGGGTAAAAGTAGACATAGGTATCTCAAAATCTCCGTTTAAAAACGTATTTTAAACAGTGAACGACTTCAGTTTCGCCTTGAAAGGCAAATGGGCAAAAATAACTTCCAAAGTTAGTATTTTAAGCTGGAAGTCGTAATTCAAGTATATACTATATCGATTGCATAGGTGATCGAGAATATTTTTAACTGTGAAATATCTCTCAAAAACACTGAAAGAGCGAGCAAAAAAATCTTATTCTGAATCTCAAGCGAGATAGAAATCACACACATCAGTTAGAATTTTGGTAGTTTGCTGGCTTTGTGGATTCTCAAATATAATTTACTTGGATTGTGAAAATACCTTTTGGAATGTCCTTGGGACAATTATACAGAACAAGCATACAGAAAACTGTTATTAATTTTAAAATCCAGTTTGAAGTTCATTATATAGGAGGCACGTAATCGGAATAAGGGTCCATAAACATTTTTTATCAACAAAGATTGCAAAGAAAACAGAGGCGAGTTCGATTTCGAAAATAGACTTTGAAAATGGAGAGTTTTAAAAAATGAAGTTAAGCAGTAAGTCATTATATTTTTTTCAGTTTATACTTTTAGTTTATATAATAGTTTAAGCAATAATAATAATTATTATTTACTTTAAAATATTGCTAGAATTTGCCTATCTTACTCTATGCTTACAGTTTCAAATCTCAAACATAGATGGCGACACCAGAAGAGGTAAATAAACTTCTATTTTTTGAGAATTGGAATGACGATTTGTACTTTTCAAATTCATTTTATTTAGATGTCAGAATAAATAGAACTTTGACGATTCAATTATTCAGAAGATAAATTTTAAATAATTTTAATGACTTTTCAGTTGAAGAGAATTTACTTGATGCATGAATTAATTAACATTTAATTTTGGAATTCACATTAAGTTGGAAGTTCTGGTTTGTTTAATCGCTTTCATTGAAAGTGCAGTCTGTTTTCGATTAAATAATTTACAAAAATAAATAAAATTGTACAGTTTGTGTTGTATATATTACGTAACACACTAATAGACGCATGAATTCAAATTGAAACATTTATTAATATAAAAGTAAAAAAATAGGCATATACAAGACAAAGCATTCACAGTATGAGCAGTACTAGCAAAGAGGCATCTTGTAACATATCACAGTCGTTTAGTTGAAAAAGGATTTTCTCTTAGACAGTATATACTATATCATTTTTAGTCATTATTAGCATATAAGAAATCTTACTCACAGAATTACTCGAAACTCACTAAATTTGTTACAAGAATACGCACTTCAATACACAGTATTGATGCGAAGTTGAAATGAATATATAAATGAGAAAACTTGAAGAGTTATCTATATATGTAAAACTTTGATAGAATTAACTTGGTTTTGTGCGTCGAATTCTTTCAATCTGAAAGGATCTTGTAGAAGCATTCCATATTCTTATCAATGTAAGAAGAAGATGCATTTGCCTAGCGTTACAAATGAGTACCTTCACCGTGATTTTTTTTATACATTTTTCATGCTCCCAACATTTATGTACACAATTTTTTTCACTTTGATAAAATGCCCACGTCAGGATTTTTTATGCAGTCCATACTTGAAATCCGTTTCATTATTTCGAGAAAAAACTTCCGGTGTCTGAATTGAGAAAATGTACTCTTTCGTCTTATTTCAAAATAAAAAAAGTTAAATTTTACAGTTGACTGTTAGTCAATAAAGTTTTATTCTAAATAGCCCGTATTCCCGTAGTTAATGATCAACTCTACTTCGTCAGACTTAGAATTAACACCAACTACAAACTTACATCATTGACATTTAGGGTCACATGCATTGATATATAACTTTTCATGGGAAACTCGTAAGTGGTTGCTATTCTGCAAGCGGATGATGCAAATTGAATAGTCACCATATTGTCCCCCATCATGGTATGTAATACGTTGACCTTAGTTACCAACAGACACTAATTAATTTGTGGGAGAGATGTTAATACAGATCTCTATAGTGAGGGTAAAGCCTTCTTTGTCTTCAAGACAATAGCAAAGCGCGATCTATCCAGAACGTAAAAATGTAGAAAATATTGCCATTTAACCACTGATTTCTATTTGCAAGGTCAGTGGGTAAATGGTACTATTTTCTACACATAGTTAAGCCCATTTATTGAAAATATTTTAAGTCTTATGCAGACTCATAATTTTTTTTTTAATGTTTTTAAAACCAGTCAGAGAGTTTTAGTGAGTCTGATTACATACCAGGTTTGATAATACGTTTACATTATCCTGAAGCAGTGATTACTAAGAACCATGGACAAGCCACTATCAAAGATGGTTGTGAAGTTCCATTAAAAATCGCATACACCATTAATGGGAAATGCGCCGGAGGTAAACATTTAGATTCAATTCAGACACCAAAGATGGTTGAGGTCGTTTATCGGCTCCATGCATCAACATGCTTCTGGCTGACCATACTGGACTTTTGGGTGTTGGTCCTTTGAGGAAAGTTAGCCTTGGACTGAACTTGCTTCTGCTGCATGGGAGCTGAGTAGGCAGACTGTGGTTCTACAAACGCTGACTTGATGTCTGCATTGGCAGGGTTAGAAGTCTTCGTTCCGGCCTCATTTGTGTCGATGTCAGCCCGGAATCCGTTCTCATCGGCCACGTACTTGACCACTCGCACTGACCCGTCCTCGTTGGTCACTGTGTAACTGCCGGTCACTTTGCCCGATGCGTCGGCGGACTCCTGACGGGCGCTGCCCTGGGCTTCGTATCCGAAAGAGTAAGGGGATGGTGCAGCGGCTACTTGAGGGGCTGACTGGGGAGCGGATTTGAAGGTAGATTTGCTGGCAAATTGGTGATTTTCCTTCGAAAAGAACATTCAAAATTGAAATATTTTAATACTAACCTAGATTATTTCATCAAACATACATTTTTTAACACATACAATATCAAAACACTTTTCGCTAATCAATCCTACTTAAAACTACTGTGTTTTCATTAACGTACAGCACAACAGAATGAGTATTTCAAAATGTTATTAGGGCATTGTAATCTGATTACGACTTGGTCAACTAATAAGATATCATAATTTACTTAAGATCCCTACCCTTTTAATTATTTCTGTCGAATTCTCGCCTTTTGACATAAACCATATGAATCTATAATGCAAAGTCTTATTGATGACGGTTTTGGTTCACCGCTGCTATTACAAAAAAGGAAATGTATTACGGCTGTTATAATTACAATGTAAGTCTAATCTTTATTCAAAACAGAAATGTTTCGGTTACTTATTTTATGACATTGCCCAATAAGACTGGCGACTGGCCTGTTTAACATGCCATAGGCTGATCTTCTTATTAGTAAGATTTTAGGGAGGTACAATGGGCTAACAGGCATAAGTACACATGGATTTGCCACTCTCTTTTCACTCTAATCTAATCTTATAACATTGCCCAACTAAATGATCCCATATGGAACACCAGCTATTCAGCAATACTAATATTCTAACAACAAACTTACCACCTTCTGCTGCGTGGGAAAAGATGTCTTCGATGAAGCGGAATAGTGGCTGGCAGAAGAATAGTGACCTCCAGCATTGGCGGGCTTGTTGGCAGCAAACTGCTGGCTAGGTTCTTCCTGGACAGCTGACGAGTAGAACTGGACATCGGCGGGTGAGTCGCTCTTGGTGCCAAACTCGTTGGTGTTGACAGTGGCCCGGAAACCTGAGTGGTCAGCGGAGTAGTCTACCTGCCTCTTGCTGTCGCCTGCTGACAGGGAATAGGAGCCGGTCACTTTTCCAGAACCATCTCCGGATTCGGATCTAGAGCTGGAGCCACCGTCTTCGAGTTGGGCCACGTAGTTGAAGTCGAAGGGGGCGTATTGGTCGGCACCCTGGTTGTATTGCACTGCAGACTGTAGGAGACATTGAATTGAGATTGGTGGAGTGTACGTGAAGTGTTGATGGATGAGTTATGATAGTCTTTATTATTGCATGTTGGATGTTACGAAGGGTCTTTTTAAAATTTATCTTATGTCAATTAGTAAAATTACTTGTTTTCTTAAAAGTTATTCTTGAAATGGGTTTTGTTTGCTTTTTGATGTCTGTAGACTTAGTCAATTTGTCCTTCTTTTATATGCACAAAGTATCTCAATGGAACACAATTAGTGACTACTTATCGATCTTTTATTTAACTTAACAGTTATTATAGTTAAAACACAGTTATAATCTTTTGTCTGGAGTATTTATTTTTGGATTTGAAATTTAACTTTTTTTTTATCTTTTCTTATATTCCTAAACTTTACTAAGTTAAAACTATTCTGTAATATTTTTTTTACTTGGATGTTTTATTTTTGTAGTTTGATATTCATTAGCAGTTTTTCTTAGTGTTGAGCGAATAATTATCGATAAAAAATGTATGGCGCCTTAACTAATATTAAGCCTTAAGCTTAGTCAACATGGAGCAAACCAACTGATACAGACATTAGTTTATTTTGAGTCGGAGCATAATATACTCATAACTTTTGGTCATTATACAATGGGACTTGACAAACTAACCATGCAGCAATGTCATCTGCTAATATTCTTTGACTACAGAAACACAAGGCCTAATATAATTTCTGTTATCTCATAACTACAAACATATACTTTAATTAGAACCCCAGTTCAGTCTTTACAGAATTCAACTCACCTGTTGGTTACTCTTGAACTGATTGCTAGTGGAAGCAGCACCGGACCAGGAAGACTTGATCGCACTCTGCTCGACAGGAAAAGCGGCAGGTATGGGCTTCTGGCTGAACTGCTGGACACTTCCGGACGCCTTGCGCTGGCTACTGTAGTGCGTGGGTGCCTCTAGGGGTGCATTAGAGTAGAACTGGGTATCGGCGGGTGAATCGCTCTTGGTGCCAAACTCGTTGGTGTTGACTGTGGCCCTGAATCCTTGGTGGTCGGCGATGTAGTCGATGGTCCTCTTCCTGCCGTCGGCTGCAGATAGGCTGTAGGAACCGACAACCTTACCGCTTGCGTCTGAGGATTCTTGTCTTGAGCTGGATCCGTCTTCAAGTTGGGCGTCGTAGCTGAAGGCGTAGGGAGAGGGCTTGGACTCGTACTGGTCGTAGTCCTGTATGGGAGAGATTAGTGTCTGGTTAGTCCACGAAGGAAAGGGCGTGATGATAGCTATTTAATGAATTAATTTTTAATAGAGTGTCAGAAAATAGTTGGGAATGGGGATGCTCTTCAGAGGTCTTTGAACGGATTAAAAACCATATGTGACACAGTATTGTATCCATGTTACAAACGGGTTTTGCGTAATTTCAGAAACATTGATTTGTGAATTGTACTGATTGTGGGATACTTAGCGTTCAAGATTGGTTAATTAAACAGCTTTACAAATACTGCAAAAGCATCTTAAATGAAAAATGTAATCTGAGAAGCTAGTTACAAAAGTAAAACTCTAAAGCAGATCGTTAGCGCATGCGCCATGAAGCAGAAAATATCCCTCAATCTACTGCCTTCTATTGAGGGTTACAGAAATCACGAAACTCCGCCTACTACTATAGTCAGTAGTTACTTTAAGTTTAGAGGTTTCCTTCCAGAGAGCGGTTCTGGAGACATTTTTTTCTCTCTCTGTATATTACGCGATTTTATGCAATAGTAAAAAAAAATTCCATGACTATCGTATCAAACACGATAACCACTTCATACCCAGCGACACCACCAGCAACCTGGGCTTAGTTGCTTTACTCCGCATTCACTCCGCAGAATTCGTACCTCTTTGTTTATTTTGCGATACTCTTTTAATTCTTTTGAAGGAAATAGTTTCATAAAAAAAATTGGCATTCATAAGCTTGCAGTGCTTCTAATTTTACGCTCTGAATGAAAAAAGCCATAGATTATGAATTGCTGAAAAACAATGATTTATATAATGGAAATGCGCGCTTTCACCATTGTAATTTTTTTTTTATCTAAAGCATTGTCTTTTATCGCTGATTGATAAAGGTTAGCTTAAATGTACAGAGAGCATTTAAACTCATAATTGTTTGTGGACATCCCACTTAAAATCAAAATTAGTGTAATTATCATATAATATGTGTTGAAAAAAATATTGATAATTTATACAATCTTAGATATATTATACCTGAATAGGCTGTTGCTTTACAGGAGATGTGGAAAATTTGGTAGCCTGTAAATACATGTTATTTGAAATTAATACGATTGATATTATTATTATAGTTATTTTCACTCTGTTTCAGTTTTCTTTTAAGACTATCAAAAATTTCTCTCATACTTTGACGAATTAAAAACACTAACAAAGTTGTGTTTTATGAAAGAAAGTATCCTTAATATAAAGTATGCACACAGTATAAAGTATACATATATTTCATGATTTTCTATATGCGTTTACATTTAAAGGATTCAAACTAAAAAGAGAAGATTGTTGTCCTTCCAGTGCTTTTAAAATTTACTTTGTTTATAATAAAAGATTTTAAAATTATTATGTTGAACATAATTTTATTTTTATGAAACAACTAAACTTATGACTAAAATTTTCGTGCACACCAAAACAGATTGAAAGTTCATAAAAGTTTTACTTAATTTGAAATAATATATATTTTTTGAACTTATCCTTACCTGAATTGGCTGTTGTTGAATTGGAGCTGAGTTAAAGTTAATCTGGGGAAAAAAAAGAAAAAAGGTTCAATATTATTGCTAACTATAGGAATTCAGCTACATTAGAGCTGAAATTTATGTACCTCAAAACCAAACGAGCCTGTCACAATTGACAAAAATCACAGAAGTCACAAAATATTTAAAAACAACTGATTGGGGTCACAGAGAGGGGTATACACTAGAAGATTTCAATCTCGTATTCTTCTAGATGTTCATAATTAAGAGACATATTTGTCTATATTAAGCACTTTATAAGTGGCAGAAATAGGCAGTCGGAACTTCCAAACCAAAACAACTAATCTCCTACTTTCATGAGATATGAGAATATATGATATAGGCCTCCTGATATAATATTCCAACTACATAGTTCGTCTATTAAATTATAAGAGAAATTACTTGAAACCTCAATACAATCCTTCTGTTCGAAATTCATTTGATTGAAAACTTAATCAAATACATTTCTGTAATTCCTCCTGACATAGTATTATACCAACATTCTCAATTATGATACAAAATCAACAGACACATTTTAAATCCTTACATATTATATGTAATAGTAAAATCTTAAGCTAGGCGTCCACTATCGCTAAGCAGAGCAGATCAGAGCGGAGTGGATTAGAGCCAATTACAAGGCTGTCAACGTCCATTGTAGCTCGAGGCTCGTGCTATAGTAGACATTGGCAGTCTTGTAATTGGCTCTAATCCACTCAGCTCTGATCTGCTCTGCTTAGCAATAGTGGACGCCAAGCTTTATGGACTTCAAGAAAGGAGTTATTTTGAGTGAGGTCGCATTGTTTGGCAAAATTGAGACATGCTTGCGACCAATCACAATAAAGCTTTAAAAACGAATTTTAATTTTCGCATTCCATTATCCAATTACAATCACAATACAAATTTCCCGAGAAAATATCAGTTGCCTGTGACGTAACCATGCCCAACTTCCATTACCTTCTGTTTTTGTTGCGAGAAAGCCGATGTCTTGGAAAAACTGGAAGTTGCCGGTGCTGATCCTTGATTGTCTGCAGCCGATGAGTAGAACTGCACATTGGCGGGTGAGTCGGATTTGGTTCCGAATTCGTTGGTGTTGATCTTTGCCTGGAATCCTCCACTGCCGGACGAGTAGTCAACTTGTCGTTGTCGTCCGTCGGCGTTGGACAAGCTGTACCGTCCCGTCACTTTGCCGGCACCGTCGGAACTCTCGCTTTGGGAGCTGCTGCCACCGTCATCGAGTCGGGATTCGTAGTTGTAGGAATATCCGCCATTGCTGCCGTCCAAACTGAACTGGATTGGTTTCTAGGAGAAGCATTGAATAGAATTTTAGTTCACTGTCGTGACAGGGTGCGTAGTAATAAGTACTTACAAAAGCATTGTGTTCTTGTCGTAGTTAAGAAAATATTTGAATTTCATAGAAGTTAAGAAAATATTAGAAGCATAGAATAGAATTTCACTTCATTGTCAAAACAGGGTGCGTAGTAATAAGTATTTTCAAAAGCAGTGGGTTGTTATCGCAGTTCCGAAAATATTTGTATCAATCCTGGGAAAGACATGTACTCCTTGTCAGAAAGTGTATGGATACCACTGGTATCTGACTAGAACCTCAGGATAGCTTATAGGCGGTTCTTGCCCACCAAGGAGATGAATCCAATTGAATACTTTCCCATCTATAACTGTTATAAGTTGCTCATGATTATCAAATTGTAGCCAGTTTGGGGGGAGTTGCTAATACAGATCTCAATAGTGATTGTTCAGCCTTCTTCGGGTTCAAATTGTCGTGGTCTCGTGTAGTGACCTCACATAACAGAAAAAACTTCTAGACACTAGAGACCTTATTTGTCTAGCGGTAAAGCACCTGGCTGGAAAAGCAAAGGTCACACGATCGATCCCCACTATCGCAGAAAAAGCTCATATGCTTCAAAGCCAATGAACAAGCATGCGCTATCCAGAAGTTGTAGTAGAGATCAATGATTGAAACGGTAAATACACTGGTTTTGAATCACGGCCGTTTCAAATACTATTTTGACGTTTTAATAAATGAGTACCACGTTTTAATAGATGAGTACCACGTTAGATGAGTAGCAGGTTTTCATAGATGAGTACCACGTTAGATGAGTAGCACGTTTTAATAGATGAGTAGCACGTTTTAATAGATGAGTAGCACGTTTTAATAGATGAGTAGCACGTTTTAATAGATGAGTACCACGTTAGACGAGTAGCAGGTTTTCATAGATGAGTACCACGTTAGATGAGTACCACGTTTTAATAGATGAGTACCACGTTTTAATAGATTAGTACCATGTTTTAATAAGATGAGTACTACGTTAGATGAGTACCACGTTTTAATAGATTATGCACCACCTAAATTCGTTATATTTCTTTTTGAAATCTTGAAATGATAAGGAATGTTACTTTTTTGAATTTGAAGGTGAAAAACTTTTTAATTTTATTATTTTTTTGTCCACTAAAAATAAAGGGCAGTAAATTCCTGAACTTATAAATTTCTCTCTAGGGAAAGTTTCTGCAGAAAACAACTAAAATTGCGAGTCTATATCATATTTATTGATTACTGTAATATCCGGAAACGAATGCATGCTACTTCTAGTTTCTAAATAGATCTGTTAGTTGATTTTTGAGTAGATCATTGAATTTTTTATGGTTAAAACCGGTAGGCGAATGTTCAAATTTTTTTCTCGGTGATTTAATTTAACATGGAAGCAATGTACAGTGTATCTTAGGTTTATTTTAAATATATTTGAATGCATTTTGACAAAATGCTCACCTCGGCAAGATTTTATCCGAATCTATGCAAATGTGCTTGTGAAGAGAAAATATAGACTGTGCAATTAGAAAAACTTTGTTGACCATAATATTAAGCTACTTGAAATCTCTTATCGTTGTCCATGCATCTGTTTATACTTCCCCATTTATTACCGTTTAAACTGGATCTATTTTAACATTGGGTTAAACTAAACACAGTTCATGCAGCTTTATCAACCAAAATTTATATGAAATACGTCTTGAAATATCGATATAATAACAGCTAGTTTCTATGCGTTACTCTATTCAATTACAAATCGGCGAAATATTCAATTCAGTTCTCTTTTGACAAAATTCGGGCGAAGAAAGTGCGACAACCTTCGTTATAAATACATTTCCTCCTTTTTTTTTTCTTTGACAAATTTTTGCCAGTATTTAAAAACCTCATCCACATATTCAAATATTTTTTAAAAATTTACATCTTATTACAATTATATTCCAATCTCACCTGCTCATACTGTCCCTTATACGAGCTGGCCCCAGCCGAGTACTTCTTCGGTGCCGGTCCAGCCTGTTCTACAAACGTCGACTTGATATCAGCATTCGCAGGCATGGACGTCTTCGTTCCGGCCTCGTTCGTGTCGATGTCGGCCCGGAATCCGTTCTCATCGGCCACGTACTTGACCACTCGCACTGACCCGTCCTCGTTGGTCACTGTGTAGCTGCCGGTCACTTTGCCCGATGCGTCGGCGGACTCCTGACGGGCGTTTCCCTCGGTTTCGTAGCCGAAGGAGTAAGGGGAAGGTGCGGCGGCTACTTGAGGGGCTGACTGGGGTGCGGAGTGGAAAGAAGATACACTGGCAAACTGATGAGGCTCCTTTTGGAAAGAGGGACTTGATTATTTTAAATTTACAATTTAATTGTTTTTCTTAGGTAGTTTAAATATTTGTGACATGCAATTAGTAGTGTATTATTTGTTTATTTTTGAATGTTTAATTTATATACCTGTATGAGTTATTTAGACTGTAAAATTTAATTATTTAATGTGTTTTTAGCTATGTATAAATTATTAATTTAGTGGGTGTTACTCTTTCGTAAGGTGGGTATTAGAGAAAAAACCCGACAAAATGCAGTGATAACTCATCATAAATAACAATCTTAAAGTCATTTATAACTCCTATAATTAACCGTTATACGGTTGCTATAGCAATCCTACAACAAATCGCAAACATTTAAGTTGGGCGATACATGTAGACTTCATTTAAACATGTAAACATTTAGGCTTGACTACAACTGAGCCAACTGGAACCCGACTAATGGAAGAGTACCTAATGGGTATATACGTTACAGATAGGTAATGTGGTTAATTTGGATATCATACATAATAAATGGTTATTATACATAGTAACTGGTTATTTTACATATCAATGTTGTACAAAATAGCCTAGTAACTATAGATAATAACCATTTATTATGTATAATATCCAAATTAATTTTATTATCTATAACACATAAATAATTCGATCATTTAGCTGTATTATTAACATAGGATAACTATGTTACTTATTGTTTTTATAGCTTATTTATTTAGTCGACATTAATAATTAAAATATTGAACGTGTTAATTAAATGCATAATTCAATGCGTATATTTAAATTATTTATTATGCATAGTTCAGTATTTGTTATGTATAATTATTAATGTCTAATTGAATTATTTATATAATCTGTTACTATCCGAAAATTTTATTTTTAAACTAATGTTATTGAAACTAGGAAATTTCTTTGAAATTAACCAAAGCTGGATAAATTAGTAGTATGGAATAACTGTCAAAAACACAGATAGTTATAATCATGTATTACTCTAAACATTTTAGATAAAATTTAATATCTTTTAAAAAATACAGTCTAATTCGTAAGTCATAACTTAATAAAAAGTATCCATTATGTCAAACTCCAAATTAATTACAAAAAAAAAAAAAAAAAAAAAAAAAAAAAAAAAAAAAAGACGTCGTATGAAATAAAGGGTATTAAAATATATAGATCCAAAATCATCTAACCTGTTTTTGATATATATTCTTTGTGGATGCATATGGTCTTCCATCTCCCAGAGCAAAGGCGACGGTTACAACCGCCAACAAACAAATTACCTGTTGAGAAAAGGATAAAAAAATCATCAGAACCTGACATAAGAGATGTTGGAAAGAAATAGCTATTATTAGAACATGGGCCGTGACAACTTAGTGTTCAAGTTCGTTAGCCAAGTAAAGGCAACGCCTGAATTACCTCTACTTTTCCCCCCACAAAAATACAAAGTGGTCTGGTGTGCATAGTTTTTAAAATTAAATTATAAATTTTATAAATACTTTTTTCCAAGCTGCTTTTATGAAAAAAAAAAAAATTCCTTCTATTCTGCCAAAAAGCACTTTTACAAAACAAAAATAAAACATCATTGATTGAAGGTTACAAAGATAATTTTCTTTTTCAAATCTGAGAAAAGAATAATAACAATTAACAAACAAAAAAAAGTCGCCGGTATAATTTACTGAAAAAAACCCAACTTAAATTTTGTGCATTGTTAACTTCTGACACTGACGTTGTATACATATTTACCAGTCATCATTTCACGTAATATTTGATCATTCAATCATTTTTAAAGGTGACAGAAGCTTCTACATTAGAGATCGGAAATATCGATCAAAATAAATATGGATACTATATCGTTGCATAGGAAAAAATATCGATAAAATATCAATATATCGATACGTGATTTTTTTTATTTGATTTTCAATTTTGCCAGAATCAAAGTTTTTCGGGGCATATTTCTACTTTTCATGATTGCTTTTTTGTAAGGTGACTACTTTTTCAACTGAAATTTATATATTACAAAAAAAAAAAAAAAAATTATATTTTTGCTTAATTGGTGCAATGATTAAAAAAAAAATTTAGATAATTTTCAATAGCTTTTAAGTATATGGAAAATATTGAATATTGGTGCCATTTTAGCTGTCTCACAGCCAAGTTCAAAATTTAGTTTTGAAGTTTTTGAAAAGGGAATAAAGGAAATCGAAAAAACACATGGAACTACAAAATGATCATCAAAAAACTAAAAATGTTTGAAAATATCGATATATCGTTGACTTTTATCGATACTTTTAATATCAATATTTTTTCAGAAATATCGATACAAATATCGTCGTATCGATATATCGCCGACCTCTATTCTACATGCCTCATTCATGTCTGTAATGAGGAATATGAAGCTTATAAAACAATTATGAGCAGTTAATTTTGCGAAAATTTTATATTTTTATGAGCAGTGGGACAGTATTTTCATGGGATAAATAGTTTTCTTGGTCCCAAATTTGATAAACGAAATTATTTTTTAATTCTATTTTGGTACTTTGCCCAATAATCTATTTATATCTTATTTATCGTGGAAGATTAGTACAGATTATTAAGTTTCTATATAAGCTTCTTTTACTGCATCACTAGTATCCGAGGTAGCACTGCAGTATTCGTCAATGTCGGAGACAGGAGTTGTGAAAAATTGGCTGATTTTGGCCAAGAATTGAAGATTTTTTCAAAATACACGATTTTTTAATAAAATAATCATGTCAAAAATATCACAAAATAAATATATTTTTTTTTGCTCTTCGTCCTTTCCTAAAAGTAAAATATTTCAATTTTAAAATTCTTTATCAACATTCCCAAAATTCCAGTATATTTTTTTATCAAGCATTGGTCGAGATTTGCCAAATCTGCAACAACGGCCGATTTACAATGCTTCACATCGGGATTATCCCATGTCGAGCGATATAGGCCATCGTTGTCGTGTTAGTTGGGGTAGCTATAAGCATGCATAAATGATTAATTAAGATGAAATATAGTATCAAAAATAAGAGTACTTCAATCGTTGGTGATATTGAGCATTATATCACTCTACATGTTACATGCATAAATTATCTATGAACCGTAATTGGTAAAAATATTTCAAATTGGAACACTGTCCAAGTTAAATGTTTTATTAAATGGGTTGATTTCATTTCAACTGTGTTTCACCATTTATTGTAAGATGACATAATAGTTAGATAAATAAAAGACGAGCATCTACAGACGTAATTTTCCGTTCAGTGCTACTAACGAATTTTTAACGTCATGGTGGTTAAAGTGGTGGTTAATGGAGGACTTATATGTTAAAGTTCTGAAAGGATATTGTTAATAGATAATTGTTTACGTTTACAAATAATTGTGTGGCATTATCTGTCAACGTACATTATCTGTAACATTATCTGTAATTAACAGACAATTGTGTACGTTTATCCACAGGTATCTGGAGATGTTAGAAATAATATAGCTTGATATTTCAACAGTAATAAAAACAGAACAAGAATACCTTTATGTAAAATGTAGTTTTCAAATTAACAAATATATTCCATTATGGTTTATTTAGATCTCTACAATTGTAATAATGAAAGTTACTTAAGAGAAACCAATAGATTTCTAGGAATGTTTCAAGTGTATGCCCGACTTAATAAATTTTTTTTAATTAGAACATTTCATCAATTTAGAGTCGATTCACTCCAATTTTACAAAGCTTTCAAGAGAGACAAAAACCTCAAGTGCTAATTCAACATGAGCTTAGCTTTCAGATTATCTGGCGCCGTCAGCAACACGACGGCTAGAATGTGCCGAAACATTCGTCATTAGACAAGCCAACATACATTTACAAACACCCATGCCTAACACGGGACTCGAACCAGCAACCTCGCGGTCTAGAAGCTAGCACGCTAACCACTATACCGTTTGGTCGGCAACTCGAGCTTAGCGATTTTTCTTATAAATAAATTAATTTCAGAGATCAATTTTCATAATTTAACTACCTATGCTGAGCTTTCATTTCCAAATATAATAAAACATTATTTGAGACCCAAAGTCGAGTTTGACACTTTTTCACTCAAAGCAGACGATTTTCAAAATCTTACCTAAGTAGCATTTCTAAATTTTTATATAATTATTAAACACGAGCTTAGCGCATTTGTTTATCAACAAATTAGTTTTAGTGATCAATTTTCATAATTGAACTACCAATGAGCTTTTTCTTTTTATTTCCAAATATACCAAAAAATTATTTGAGACCCAAAGTCGAGTTTAACACTCTTTCACTCAAAGCAGACGATTTTAGAAATATTACCTAAGTAGCATATCTAAATTCTTATTTAATTAAAAAAACAATTAGTTCATGAATATATTATAATTTTTTAAAAGATATTCTTGAAGAATATCTTGAATGAATCTATAAAACTTTTCAACATTCCTATTCAATTTTAAGCTGTGTCTAAAATCGCAAATCAATAGAAAAGAGGATAATTCAATACAAACTATATTTATAAAAATAAAATTGTTTTCGATATCAGATACAGTAAAGGGAAACTTAAAACTCTTCAAAAAATTCGAATTAGGTATGAGAAAGTAATTCTTACCTGACTAAACATCTTCACTGGAGGTGCTAGTGAAAGTGAGAGTTCCTTGGACATAGCCCATCCTTTTATACCCGATCTTTGCAGACGATTTTTTAAGGGGAGGGGAGGGAGGATGTTGTCACGTGAGGGAGTGGATGTTGCTGATCTGGATCTTCATTCACCAAGGATGGCTCAATCTCTCTAGCGGTGGTTTCCCGATAGAAGCCTCCGGCAAGGCCGACTCAGAATCATCCTCCATCTTCCACCTGTTGGCGGGATCCGGTTACCATGTTTGGCTATCTATAGCTTGAGATGGCGACAAAGGATTGGTTTGGGGTTTTAAATAACCTTTGAAGTTATTTTACCGAACTTGTGAATGTTAGAACATGCTTTTTGGAGTGTTGAAATACCGTGACCTGATCTTCCTGCAGACCAGCGTTCGTCACTAACTTTTAGAGGCAGGCCATATGACCTATGTTGGAGATTTTCGTTGGCCGGATACATCAATAAACGTATTTTGAATTATTATCGATTTAGCAATGCATACAATTTCTGAAAATTGAAAAAAAAAAAAATGAAATAATAATAATAATAAAAAATATTGATATTTTTTTATCTTAATAAAATTACAATTGATATTCGATTTTTATTTTTTCTCAAATAATTAAAAAATAATAATAATTTTGATTATTAATCAAATTATTGACAAGGCAAATAGGATGTTAGGTTATATAA
>OZ021727.1:83639946-83664946 GCA_963978545.1 Linyphia triangularis | reverse complement strand
AGCACATTGACAAGTCAAACAATATTTGGTGAAGTAAACAATAAATGGACGATAGAGATTGATAGCAAATTAATTAATCTAACCCATAGAAACAGAGTTTTAAAAAAAATATTTTTATGCATTGTCAATTTTTATATTCATTAATTCATCGCCGATATCAAAAACATTTCTATCGGCGGCAAATTATAATTCAAAATTTATTTACTAAAAATGAACATGAAAGTCATCCAAATATGTATTTATTCTGATTGGAGTAATTTTATTATTTATTTGTTAAAACAAAATTGGCAACAGAAAAGTTTTTCAACGATGATCCCTTCAACGCTATTGTAATGCGATTGGATGACGGCAAGTTGGTTTATTAGTATTTCGTAAAAGCGACCTTTTAGTGACAGTAACAGCTCAAAAATTTGATAGAATGCATTGTCATCAACATCGAATCTATCTGCCAAGTTTCAGTCTGATTGGATGACGGCAAGGGGGTTAATTAGGCTTCCTCAGATATGCCTCCCATTGACACACACACACACACAAATCGAAGTTAATATAAAGGATTTAAAAATACAAACAAATCCCGTTAACGGGAAGTCTATGGTGCCGCTGCAATTATTCGCATTAACCGAATTTCGTGTAAAACGAATAAATCAACGTTAAGTTTTGAGTACTGTTGCCGTGGATGTGTTCGAGAGACTTGAAGCCAAAGCAGATTAACACTTGAAGAAATTTATTCCGAATAACTCTTCGCAGATTCTTTTACAACTCCAGAACTTTCCGTTCTAATAGACAAAATACAGCTCTTTACACAACAATAGAGCATAAACAGCAGTTACAACACTTGATACACAACTGCTAAAAATCGCCGCAAAAGACAATGCAATACAGTTCACTTTCGCAACACAGCTTTCTGAATGCTCGTTGAGAGACAACAAACTCAGTAACTCCACTCAACTAACTCCATCACCTGCTCTCTTTGGCGGCCTTATATAGGAAAGTCAAACCTTCGTGAATGTTCTAGAGATAGAAATTTGGAGGATTTTCCAGATCGCAGTCGAAAAGCCCTATACATGTAAATGGGGACCGAAAATGTCGCCAAATGGTAGCCAAGTTTGTCGACATTTGGCAATCTATCACCAAAACCGTCACCAACTTGGCTCTATTTCGCCAAATTGGCGAGATTGCCATTAACCACAATGTTAAATAGCCTTCTCTTTGCAAAACTCGCTTCCTAGCATTATCTCTGTAAAACTCGTTTTCAAGCATTAAGAGACACATTGCAGGAAAGCGAAGTAAAGTCGACTCTTGAACGGCCTTATGCGAAATGTACATAAATTTATTTTTTTACATAATTATTACTACCAAATATTTACAAATATACAGAAATTCGTAACAGTACTGAGAACTGCTTTTGTTTCGCGTTAAACGGGATTTGACTGTAATCATAGAATCATGTCACTCAATTATGGAGAGTTAACATTGTTCTTGACATGAAGCAAAATTATACAGTAATAAAGGCAATTTAAATTAAATTTTCAATAATATTCATTTTAAAATCCAACGAATCATGATATTAAGTCTTTATTTTTAAGGGGAGTTTAAACCTTTTGACGCCAAAAAAACCAGCTTTTTTTTTAGTATTGTTCAAAATGCTTTAAAATAAAATATACTTTTAATTTTTAATTTCATTTTTTTATACTATACAATGCTTATTTTCTTCTTGAAAAACCATAATTATTTTAGACATAAATATATTTTTTAAAAAGTTATCAAGTGAAACGTAATGGTGAAAAATTTAGATTTTTTTTTTTTTTTTGCACGTAATTTACCCACAAGATATTTTATTAAGTTTCTGGAATAAACTCAATATTAATATTGGAAATTAGAGCTAAGTTATGGGTTTATTCTCTAAAGCAGAATTATTATTTTATACAATATAAGAATATTTGTATGTAAAACATAACTTTAAAATTTAAATTTTAAATGTTTTTTTCTAACTATAAATGACATTTTATAAAAAGCTTATTATCTATATTCTTATTTCCTGCCTCAGAGAATGTAAAACTATCACGTGCATATCCATACATTTTTTTAAAGGGATAGAACAATAACTTTTTTTTAATATTGTGGGTAACTTATATTCATATTCTTTTCCGAAATTTTCCATCATTACGTTTCACTTGATAACTTCTTAAAAAACATACTTATACTTAAAATAATTAATGTTTTTCAAAAAGGAAATAAACATTATGCTGCATAAAAATATTAATTAAAACTACCGAATACTTTTTATTTTAAAGCATATCGAAAATTAGTAAGAAAAGCTATTTTTGTTGTCGTCAAAAGGTTTAACCTCCACTTAAATAATTTATATTAACTTCTTTTTTGTATGTATATATGTTTGTTTGTCGACGGAAGCGGAATCTGCGTAGGCCTAATTAACCCCCTTGCCGTCATCAGATCGTGCTGAAACTTGAAACATATGTTTGATGTCGATGACAATGCATTCTATTAAGTTTTGGGGCTGTTACTGTCCCTAAAAGGTATTTTTTAAAGAAAACAAATAAACCAACTTGCCGTCATTCAATCGCGTTAAAAAAAATCCCTGAACCGACCATTGTTGAAACTCTTTCCTGTTGCCAGATTAGTTTTTAATAAATAAATAATAAAATTAATTCAATCAAAATAAATAGATGATATTTGGATGACGTTTATGTTCATTTTTAATAAAATTTTTTGAAACGTAGCTTGCCGCACATTTTGCTGATACAAATGTGTTTGATACCGTCGCTGTGTTAATGAATACAAAAAATTATAATGCATATAAAGGATTTTTTTAAATAAACCCTGGAATTCTTTTCTTCATCAAAGTAAAAACCGCAATCAACTTGGCGACAGGTTTGGCTTCCGATCACCTTTCCGATTTACTCATCTTTTTCTTCTTTTCTTAACGATCGAAAGAAGCAGCCTTAAACACCGAAAGCGTTCTTTTTTTTTTCTGCAACAGTTCTTTTTCCGTTTCTGTCGCACGTGGAACACTTGTTGCAGGAATTATTGCGGTACTTAGCTTCAAGTTCATTTGCACGGCGACCCGTGTTTTGGCGACTTATTCCTTCCGCATATTCGAACTGACTGGTTATCGCGTATAATTGCCCGCACAGATGTCCAAGGAAAGGATTTGTATATCATTTGGATTAATCGTTCAAATAGAAATGACATTTGATATTTAATTATTTATGTATGTATGCGAGATGATTATTTTTTTGGAGAAGTTAGCTGCGCTTTTTATTTCATTTATTCTAAGAGAATAAATTTAACAAAATTCGAATTGGTATACTTATTTAATGATGTAATAGAATAAATGTTTTAAATGAAATGTATTATGACAATTGATAATCCTAATTAAATGAAAGTTCGGAATAGGATGATTTGTGTCTAGTTTTAATTTAACTTATTTTAATTGCCCGCTTTATTCAATGCATAGTTTCGTTTTACCTCGTAAACCATTTTTGGCAAAATAAAAGCGTATGATATTTTTTTTTTTTTTTATAAACATTTTTCACACACTATAAAATTTATTTTGTTATTTTGATAATAGGAAAGAAACTCAATACTTTACGAACTTTTTGTTACAACAAAAAGGTCGATGGTATAATGCATAAATATCAATCTCTGTTACGCAAATGAATTGTTAACGACTTATGTCAATCATTTTAGGTTTGCAGCTTTGTTTTGTTCAAAAATTGAAGTTATGCATAAAATTCACTTTTTAGTTATCTTGTTTAATTTTGGTGCTTTTTTAAAAGTCGATTGAAAATTGCATTTTAAAAATTTGATTTTATTTTTCTCTTTTCACAAATTTTTTTTAAATTCATTAAATAAAAATACATCCAATTTACAAAAAACATGTGATTTTTAGCAAAAACATCAGATTTTAAATTCATAAATATCAATATACATAACCTCAATTTTTTTTTATTTATTATACCTATGCCTAAGGATGTAATGCATGAGCATGAAATCATTACTACCTTTTCAAAAGGCTCAACTGATGGCTTTGTGGCTACATATTGCAAAGGCGTCAGGTTCCAATCCCGGGTAAGGCATGGATATTTGTTGTGGTTCGGAATCCACGTTAAACAGTAAGTTCCGACCTGATTGTGATTAGCCGTTATTGTTTACAAGAATAGATCGTTGAGCACACAAACCAACCCAACTATTACCAATCCATCAAAATATATTCTTTTTTTTATCTTATCTTCTGTTTTGTTGGTAAGCCGAATGTAAGTTAGTGAGAGCAGGATATAAACGTTTGAAGCTAGCAGGAAACCGAATGGCTTAGTTGGCAAAGTCATGGATTCGTGATTGGAGGTGAGTAATTTCTGTACTCGTCTCTCTCATATGTACAAGGTCAATGATCACATGCACTACCGTTTAAAGATAACATATTTAGATGGTCATAAGGTAGGACAATCGTCTTACATCCATATCTTACCCCGGATTCGAACCAAGACCCTCCAACGTGGTAGTACGAAGCGCTAACCAATGTACTGGATGGGTAACTTTAAAACAATGTCTATGCAGGCAAAACAAATTATATCAAGACAGTGACTCCTACAAAAATCTCCCTCTTCTACGCATATATATAGTTTGATTTCCTGTACATTCCCGGTTGAATTTTAGTATCGATGACTAATCAAGCCGGGGTCTACAGCTTAACGTGGATTCCGGATCACATCGAACATTTATGTCCAACCCAGGATTCTAACCCGGCACCTTTGGCAGGCGAGTCAGAGCTCTAACTATATAGCAGTTTTGGTATGGAAGACCCTTAATTTGACATACCTCACACGTCTGTAGTATTTATAATTTTGTCTGAGATTGAACAGACACACACAGTCTTCTTTAAATAAGATTCCCGAAATGTCCTCTCATTGTTGTGATGCTACTGGAGAGAGAGGTGCTCGCTAAGATTTCGACCTCATTAACAGCTCAAAATTTCGAGGTGGTAATTGGCTGTGTTACGCACTTAAACGCGGCAGGAATCAAGTTTGGCGACATTTGGCGTTTTCTCGCTAAATTTGGCGACCGAAATTAGTCGCCAGAACCGTCGCCAACTTGGCGAGATTGCCATTAACCATAATGTTAGATGGCCTTCTCCTTATAAAACTCGTTTTCCAGCATTATCTCTGTAAAACTCGTTATCTAGCATTAAGAGACGCATTGCAAGAAAGCAAAATAAAAACAAACTCTTGCACTGCCTTATGCGAAATGTAGTTAAATTTTTCTTTTTAAATAATTAATACTACGAAATATTTATAAATATACAGAAATTCGTAACAATATTTTCTAAAAAATACAAAATAATAAAAAAAAAAAACAGTTTTCTAATTTTTCTTGTAACCTCCGTGGTTAACACAACCCATGGAGGTAAGAATTAAGTAGATTGCCATGCTTAAAACTTAACCTACAAGACCGAGGATACAATGGCTTTGCTTTCAAAGAAGAAAAAATTGGCTACTTCATGAAAGCTAACGGCAAAAGTATGTTTAACACTATAAGGAATAACATTACTGAACATAGAGGTTACATGAAAAAAAGAACTCACTAGATTTTTGAGGCTATTTTGTACAGCATTTCACAAACAATATAAAACTATGCACATCCAACAACATCACAAGACAAAATAGTTGACTTGAGCTTCACTTCAGCTCTGGTAAAGAAGACTGTACTGCTATCTAGTAGAATTTTAATCAAGTTAGAGATTTTCCCTGGAGGTTACTTCAGCACCCCAGAGACAACTTATGTGCTTAAAATAAAATGGTAAAATAAATTAAAACTTATATTTCTTTGTTTTTAGTTAAATATTTATGTAATAAATAAATGTTTACACAGATTTTTCCACAAATATACTATTGATTAGATTTATTTCTTCAGTTAACACTGAAAAAACAGGGGTAGAGACATTCCATGGAGGTTACATTTCCCATAAAAAAATAATACTAAATAAATAAATATGTAAAATAAAGACTGAAATCATTAAATGTAAATTTTTTTCAACTTAATACTATTTCCTCACTTAAAGGAATAAATATTAAGCCAGTAAAAGTACAGGGACTGAAATTTCCCATAAATTTCAGAATAGCCCATATATTTCATAATGATGATTGCCTGTTTTCGCTATTGTTAATTAAATGTTAAGTAAAGATGGATTAGATTTTTTAATTATATCATTAAAGCATTTGAATGATATCTGTGTTATTCAATCATTCCAATAGATATTCGTATTTTAAAAAGTACCGTAATCGGGGATAAGAAGGAATAATTAACCTCATTGAAAATAAATCTGCAAAACTTCAGAAACTATTCCCTATCTCACTAAAGCTTTGTTGATTATTTATACCTAAAAAAAACCTGCTACATATTTTAAAAGGTACCATCATCGGGGATAAATAGGAACTATTAAGCTCGGCGTCCACTATCGCTAAGCAGAGCAGGTCAGAGCGGAGTGGATAAAGCTTTGCGTCCACTATCGTTAAGCAGAGCAGATCACAGCGGAATAGATTGGAGCCAATTACAAGGCTGTCAACGTCCATTGTAGCTCGAGGCTCGTGCTGTAGTAGACAATGGCAGCCTTGTAATTGGTTCTAATCCACTCCGCTCTGATCTGCTCTGCTCTGCTTAGAGATAGTGGACGCCAAGCTTTAGAGCCAATTACCGTGCTGCCAATATCTACTATAGCACGAGCCTCGAGCTGCAATGGACGTTGACAGCCTTGTGATTGGCTGTAATCCACTCCGCTTTGATCTGCTCTGCTCTGCTTAGAAAATAGTGGACGCCAAGTTTTAACCTCATTGAATAATTAATTTAATTGTAAATTTTCAAATATACATTTTTTTTTAAACTGGTGGGTCTGTGAGAAAAATCAATTGTAAGGATTTGTGGTTCGTCGAAACAAATTCTGTTATCACTATTTAACGTCTCTTCAGGTGTAACAAGCAAAAACGAACAAGAAGATTAAGAATTTCACCAAAAGATATTGATCACGTGCAAAGAAATATTTTTTTCGTAGTCCACAGAAATCTACCTAAAATAATATACTGCGCATAGCCCCAAGTATGAATTTTGCTCGAAAATCGCTTCCCAGTCCGACTCGTGCTATCGCACTCGTCAAATAAGTGTTTTACCTCATTTCAAAAAAGAATTACTTTCTCCACTAGATGCATAAATAATTATTTCCGCAAACCTCGTTTTCAAATTGAAAAATTGTATTTAGTTTTGGTATAGATTTTTTTTTTTTTAGAAGTGATTCATAGTCTGGAATTGCCAACTTTAGTTTATATGTCTTATTAAAAATATTTTTTTGCACGTGATTACAAAAATAAATAAATTATGCAACACGTGAGAAAATACTTTTTCAAACTCGTAAATTATTTGACTCGTGCTGTCGCAAACGTCAAATAAGCGTTTTACCTCGTTTTAAAAAGTATTACTTTCTCCACTAGTTGCATAAATAACTATTCACGCACGTCTCTTGTTCAAATTGAAAAATTGTAATTAGTTTTGGTGAAATAACATTTTAAAGTTTGGCGTCCACTATCGCTAAGCAGAGCAGATCAGAGCGGAGTGGATTAGAGCCAATTACAAGGCTGCCAATGTCTACTATAGCACGAGCCTCGAGCTACAATGGACATTGACAGCCTTGTAATTGGCTGTAATCCACTCCGCTCTGATCTGCTCTGCTCTGCTTAGCGATAGTGGACGCCAAGCTTTAGAAGAGTTTCATAGACTGGAGTTGCCAACTTTAGTTTATATGTCTATTAAAAATATTTTTTGCGCTTGTTTATAAAAAATACTGTATGTAGCAGATGGAGAATACTATATTTCAAATTATGTAAACTGTGTTCAACTAGTCGCATGAATAACTATTTTAACGTGAAAAAATTTAAGCTTAGTTAAATAATTTTTTATCAAAAATCGTGGCGAAAGTAGTACTTTATCTCACGCCTCGGGCTCATATATTATATAGTCTTGGCATTGAATTGACATATTTTCAGAAGAAATTCACTGACTCGAGCTGCCAACATGATGATTATAAGAAATATTGTATGCAACAGTGGGAAAATACTTTTTCAAACTCGCTAAATTATTTGCCTCGTGCTAACGCACTCGTCAAATAAGCGCTTTACCTCATTTTGTTTTGTTTTGTTTTGAAACCACCGACTATCTATTTCGCTGCAGGCTCCTGATACCCTTGCGGTAGAGTATTGAGCTCATAACCGGAGGGTTGTGGGTTCTGTCCTCGGGCCGCCAAATAGCCAAATATCGGTGTGTACCTAATAGGGGCTGGTGCACATTAAATCTGTCGTGGCCTCAATGTCCTCTCGTTGGTGTGGTGGGGTCGGAGAGAGGAGTTTACACTAGAAGATTTCGATCTCGTATTCTTCTAGATGCTCAAAATTACGAGACGTATTTGGCTAAGTTAAGCACTTTATAAGTGGCAGAAATAGACAGTCGGTGGTTTCAAAACAATATTTCGCGGCGGCCCCGGTAATAGCTATGGATCATAATGGAACGCGAAAATATTCGCGTTCCCAAAAGCTGCTATTGAAAAATATAGTAGGCGCTGAATGCTGGAATTTGGAATTAAGATAATCCACAGACCTCAATATTCTTGTGATCTGTAAACATACGTATTTTAAAGGGTAAAAGTAGACATAGGTATCTCAAAATCTCTGTTTACATACGTATTTTAAACAGTGAACGACTTCAGTTACGCCTTGGAAGGCAAAGGGGCAAAAATAACTTCCAAAGTTAGTATTTTAAGCTGGAAGTCGTAATTCAAGTATATACTATATCGATTGCATAATAGGTGATCGAGAATATTTTTAACTGTGAAATATCTCTCAAAAACACTGAAAGAGCGAGCAAAAAAATCTTATTCTGAATCTCAAGCGAGATAGAAATCACTCACATCAGTTAGAATTTTGGTAGTTTGCTGGCTTTGTGGATTCTCAAATATAATTTACTTGGATTGTGAAAATACCTTTTGGAATGTCCTTGGGACAATTATACAGAACAAGCATACAGAAAACTGTTATTAATTTTAAAATCCAGTTTGAAGTTCATTATATAGGAGGCACGTAATCGGAATAAGGGTCCATAAACATTTTTTATCAACAAAGATTGCAAAGAAAACAGAGGAGAGTTCGATTTCGAAAATAGACTTTGAAAATGGAGAGTTTTAAAAAATGAAGTTAAGCAGTAAGTCATAATATTTTTTTCAGTTTATACTTTTAGTTTATATAATAGTTTAAGCAATAATAATAATTATTATTTACTTTAAAATATTGCTAGAATTTGCCTATCTTACTCTATGCTTACAGTTTCAAATCTCAAACATAGATGGCGACACCAGAAGAGGTAAATAAACTACTATTTTTTGAGAATTGGAATGACGATTTGTACTTTTCAAATTCATTTTATTTAGATGTCAGAATAAATAGAACTTTGACGATTCAATTATTCAGAAGATAAATTTTAAATAATTTTAATGACTTTTCAGTTGAAGGGAATTTACTTGATGCATGAATTAATTAACATTTAATTTTGGAATTCACATTAAGTTGGAAGTTCTTTTTTGTTTAGTCGCTTTCATTGAAAGTGCAGTCTGTTTTCGATTAAATAATTTACAAAAATAAATAAAATTGTACAGTTTGTGTTGTATATATTACGTAACATACTAATAGACGCATGAATTCAAATTGAAACATTTATTAATATAAAAGTAAAAAAATAGGCATATACAAGACAAAGCATTCACAGTATGAGCAGTACTAGCAAAGAGGCATCTTGTAACATATCACAGTCGTTTAGTTGAAAAAGGATTTTCTCTTAGACAGTATATACTATGTCATTTTAAGTCATTATTAGCATATAAGAAATCTTACTCACAGAATTACTCGAAACTCACTAAATTTGTTACAAGAATACGCACTTCAATACACAGTATTGACGTGAAGTTGAAATGAATATACAAATTAGAAAACTTGAAGAGTTATCTATATATGTAAAACTTTGATAGAATTAACTTGGTTTTGTGCGTCGAATTCTTTCAATCTGAAAGGATCTTGTAGAAGCATTCCATATTCTTATCAATGTAAGAAGAAGATGCATTTGCCTAGCGTTACAAATGAGTACCTTCACCGTGATTTTTTTTATACATTTTTCATGCTCCCAACATTTATGTACACAATTTTTTTTCACTTTGATAAAATGCCCACGTCAGGATTTTTTATGCAGTCCATACTTGAAATCCGATTCATTATTTCGAGAAAAAAATTCCGGTGTCTGAATTGAGAAAATGTACTCTTTCGTCTTATTTCAAAATAAAAAAAAAGTTAAATTTTACAGTTGACTGTTAGTCATTAAAGTTTTATTCTAAGTAGCATATACCCTTTCCCGGAGCTAATGATCAACTCTACTTCTCAGACTTAGAATTAACACCAATTACAAACTTACATCAGAGGGTCACAATTATTGATATCTAACTTGTCCCGGGAAACTCATAAGTGGTTGCTGTTCTACAAGCGGATGATGCAAACTGAACAGTCACCATACTGTCCCCCATCATGGTATGTAATACGTAGACCTTAGTTACCAACAGACACTAATTAATTTGTGGGAGAGTTGTTAATACAGAACTCTATAGTGAGAGTAAAGCCTTCTTTGGCTTCAAGACAACAGCAAAGCGTGATCTATCCAGAAGGTAAAAATGTAGAAAGTATTGCCCTTTAACCACTGACCTCTATTTGCAAGGTCAGTGGTTAAATGGCAGTATTTTCTACACCTAGTTAAGCCCATTTATTGAAAACATTTTAAATCTTATGTAGACTCATAATTTTTTTTTTATGTTTTTAAAACCAGTCAGCGTGTTTTAGTGAATCTTATTACATACCAGGTTTGATAATACTTTTACATTATCCTGAAGCAGGGATTACTAAGAACCATGGCCAAGCAACTATCAAAGATGGCTGTGAAGTACCATAAAAATCGCCTACACCATTCATGGGAAATGCGCCGGAGGTAAACATTTAGATTCAATTCAGACACCAGAGATGGTTGAGGTCATTTATCGGCTCCATGCATCAACATGCTTCTGGCTGACCATACTGGACTTTTGGGTGTTGGTCCTTTGAGGAAAGTTAGCCTTGGACTGAACTTGCTTCTGCTGTTTCTGTTGCATGGGAGCTGAGTAGGTGGACTGTGGTTCTACAAACGCTGACTTGATGTCTGCATTGGCAGGGTTAGAAGTCTTCGTTCCGGCCTCATTTGTGTCGATGTCAGCCCGGAATCCGTTCTCATCGGCTACGTACTTCACCACTCGCACTGACCCGTCCTCGTTGGTCACAGTGTAGCTGCCGGTCACTTTACCCGATGCGTCGGCGGACTCCTGACGGGCGCTGCCCTGGGCTTCGTATCCGAAAGAGTAAGGGGATGGTGCAGCGGCTACTTGAGGGGCTGACTGGGGAGCGGATTTGAAGGTAGATTTGCTGGCAAATTGGTGATTTTCCTTCGAAAAGAACATTCAAAATTGAAATATTTTAATACTAACCTAGATTATTTCATCAAACATACATTTTTTAACACATACAATAACAAAACACTTTTCGCTAATCATTCCTACTTAAAACTACTGTGTTTTCATTAACGTACAGCACAACAGAATGAGTATTTCAAAATGTTATTAGGGCATTGTAATCTGATTACGACTTGGTCAACTAATAAGATATCATAATTTACTCTAAGATCCCTACACTTTTAATTATTTCTGTCGAATTCTCGCCTTTTGACATAAACCATATGAATCTATAATGCAAAGTCTTATTGATGACGGTTTTGGTTCACCGCTGCTATTACAAAAAAGGAAATGTATTACGGCTGTTATAATTACAATGTAAGTCTAATCTTTATTCAAAACAGAAATGTTTCGGTTACTTATTTTATGACATTGCCCAATAAGACTGGCGACTGGCCTGTTTAACATGCCATAGGCTGATCTTCTTATTAGTAAGATTTTAGGGAGGTACAATGGGCCAACAGGCATAAGTACACATGAATTTGCCACTCCCTTTAACTCTAATCTAATCTTATAACATTGCCCAACTAAATGATCCCATATGGAACACCAGCTATTCAGCAATACTAATATTCTAACAACAAACTTACCACCTTCTGCTGCGTGGGAAAAGATGTCTTCGATGAAGCGGAATAGTGGCTGGCAGAAGAATAGTGACCTCCAGCATTGGCGGGCTTGTTGGCAGCAAACTGCTGGCTAGGTTCTTCTTGGACAGCTGACGAGTAGAACTGGACATCGGCAGGTGAATCGCTCTTGGTGCCGAACTCGTTGGTGTTGACGGTGGCCCGGAAGCCTGAGTGGTCAGCCGAGTAGTCTACCTGCCTCTTGCTGTCGCCTGCTGACAGGGAATAGGAGCCGGTCACTTTTCCAGAACCATCTCCGGATTCGGATCTGGAGCTGGAGCCACCGTCTTCGAGTTGGGCCACGTAGTTGAAGTCGAAGGGGGCGTATTGGTCAGCACCCTGGTTGTATTGCACTGCAGACTGTAGGAGACATTGAATTGAGATTGGTGGAGTGTACGTGAAGTGTTGATGGATGAGTTATGATAGTCTTTATTATTGCATGTTGGATGTTACAAAGGGTCTTTTTAAAATTTATCTTTTGTCAATTAGTAAAACTACTTGTTTTCTTAAAAGTTATTCTTGAAATGGGTTTTGTTTGCTTTTTGATGTCTGTAGACTTAGTCAATTTGTCCTTCTTTTATATGCACAAAGTAACTCAATGGAACACAATTAGTGACTACTTATCGATCTTTTATTTAACTTAACAGTTATTATAGTTAAAACACAGTTATAATCTTTTGTCTGGAGTATTTATTTTTGGATTTGAAATTTAACTTTTTTTTTATCTTTTCTTATATTCCTAAACTTTACTAAGTTAAAACTATTCTGTAATATTTTTTTTACTTGGATGTTTTATTTTTGTAGTTTGATATTCATTAGCAGTTTTTCTTAGTGTTGAGCGAATAGTTATCGATAAAAAATGTATGGCGCCTTAACTAATATTAAGCCTTAAGCTTAGTCAACATGGAGCAAACCAACTGATACAGACATTAGTATATTTTGAGTAGGAGCATAATATACTCATAACTTTTGGTCATTATACAATGGGACTTGACAAACTAACCATGCAGCAATGTCATCTGCTAATATTCTTTGACTACAGAAACACAAGGCCTAATATAATTTCTGTTATCTCATAACTACAAACATATACTTTAATTAGAACCCCAGTTCAGTCTTTACAGAATTCAACTCACCTGTTGGTTACTCTTGAACTGATTGCTAGTGGAAGCAGCACCGGACCAGGAAGACTTGATCGCACTCTGCTCGACAGGAAAAGCGGCAGGTATGGGCTTCTGGCTGAACTGCTGGACACTTCCGGAGGCCTTGCGCTGGCTACTGTAGTGGGTGGGTGCCTCTAGGGGTGCATTAGAGTAGAACTGGGTATCGGCGGGTGAATCGCTCTTGGTGCCAAACTCGTTGGTGTTGACTGTGGCCCTGAATCCTTGGTGGTCGGCTATGTAGTCGATGGTCCTCTTCCTGCCGTCGGCTGCAGATAGGCTGTAGGAACCGACAACCTTACCGCTTGCGTCTGAGGATTCTTGTCTTGAGCTGGATCCGTCTTCAAGTTGGGCGTCGTAGCTGAAGGCGTAGGGAGAGGGCTTGGACTCGTACTGGTCGTAGTCCTGTATGGGAGAGATTAGTGTCTGGTTAGTCCACGAAGGAAAGGGCGTGATGATAGCTATTTAATGAATTAATTTTTATTAGAGTGTCAGAAAATAGTTGGGAATGGGGATGCTCTTCAGAGGTCTTTGAACGGATTAAAAACCATATGTGACACAGTATTGTATCCATGTTACAAACGGGTTTTGCGTAATTTCAGAAACATTGATTTGTGAATTGTACTGATTGTGGTATACTTAGCGTTCAAGATTGATTAATTAAACAGCTTTACAAATACTGCAAAAGCATCTTAAATGAAAAATGTAATCTGAGAAGCTAGTTACAAAAGTAAAACTCTAAAGCAGATCGTTAGCGCATGCGCCATGAAGCAGAAAATATCCCTCAATCTACTGCCTTCTATTGAGGGTTACAGAAATCACGAAACTCCGCCTACTACTATAGTCAGTAGTTACTTTAAGTTTAGAGGTTTCCTTCCAGAGAGCGGTTCTGGAGACATTTTTTTTTCTCTCTGTATATTACGCGATTTTATGCAATAGTAAAAAAAAAATTCCATGACTATCGTATCAAACACGATAACCACTTCATACCCAGCGACACCAACAGCAACCTGGGCTTAGTTGCTTTACTCCGCATTCACTCCGCAGAATTCGTACCTCTTTGTTTATTTTGCGATACTCTTTTAATTCTTTTGAAGGTAATAGTTTCATAAAAAAAATTGGCATTCATAAGCTTGCAATGCTTCTAATTTTACGCTCTGAATGAAAAAAGCCATAGATTATGAATTGCTGAAAAACAATGATTTATATAATTGAAATGCGCGCTTTCACCATTGTAATTTTTTTTTTATCTAAAGCATTGTCTTTTATCGCTGATTGATAAAGGTTAGCTTAAATGTACAGAGAGCATTTAAACTCATAATTGTTTGTGGACATCCCACTTAAAATCAAAATTAGTGTAATTATCATATAATATGTGTTGAAAAAAATATTGATAATTTATACAATCTTAGATATATTATACCTGAATAGGCTGTTGCTTTACAGGAGATGTGGAAAATTTGGTAGCCTGTAAATACATGTTATTTGAAATTAATACGATTGATATTATTATTATAGTTATTTTCACTCTGTTTCAGTTTTCTTTTAAGACTATCAAATATTTCTCTCATACTTTGACGAATTAAAAACACTAACAAAGTTGTGTTTTATGAAAGAAAGTATCCTTAATATAAAGTATGCACACAGTATAAAGTATACATATTTTTCATGATTTTCTATATGCGTTTACATTTAAAGGATTCAAACTAAAAAGAGAAGATTGTTGTCCTTCCAGTGCTTTTAAAATTTACTTTGTTTATAATAAAAGATTTTAAAATTATTATGTTGAACATAATTTTATTTTTATGAAACAACTAAACTTATGACTAAAATTTTCGTGCACACCAAAACAGATTGAAAGTTCATAAAAGTTTTACTTAATTTGAAATAATATATATTTTTTGAACTTATCCTTACCTGAATTGGCTGTTGTTGAATTGGAGCTGAGTTAAAGTTAATCTGGGGAGAAAAAAGAAAAAAGGTTCAATATTATTGCTAACTATAGGAATTCAGGTACATTAGAGCTGAAATTTATGTACCTCAAAACCAAACGAGCCTGTCACAATTGACAAAAATCACAGAAGTCACAAAATATTTAAAAACAACTGATTGGGGTCACAGAGAGGGGTATACACTAGAAGATTTCAATCTCGTATTCTTCTAGATGTTCATAATTAAGAGACATATTTGTCTATATTAAGCACTTTATAAGTGGCAGAAATAGGCAGTCGGAACTTCCAAACCAAAACAACTAATCTCCTACTTTCATGAGATATGAGAATATATGATATAGGCCTCCTGATATAATATTCCAACTACATAGTTCGTCTATTAAATTATAAGAGAAATTACTTGAAACCTCAATACAATCCTTCTGTTCGAAATTCATTTGATTGAAAACTTAATCAAATACATTTCTGTAATTAATCCTGACATAGTATTATAACAACATTCTCAACTATGATATAAAATCAACAGACATATTTTAAATCCTTACATATTATATCTAATAGTAAAATCTTAAGCTAGGCGTCCACTATCGCTAAGCAGAGCAGATCAGAGCGGAGTGGATTAGAGCCAATTACAAGGCTGTCAACGTCCATTGTAGCTCGAGGCTCGTGCTATAGTAGACATTGGCAGCCTTGTAATTGGCTCTAATCCACTCAGCTCTGATCTGCTCTGCTTAGCAATAGTGGACGCCAAGCTTTATGGACTTCAAGAAAGGAGTTATTTTGAGTGAGGTCGCATTGTTTGGCAAAATTGAGACATGCTTGCGACCAATCACAATAAAGCTTTAAAAACGAATTTTAATTTTCGCATTCCATTATCCAATTACAATCACAATACAAATTTCCCGAGAAAATATCAGTTGACTGTGACGTAACCATGCCCAACTTCCATTACCTTCTGTTTTTGTTGCGAGAAAGCCGATGTCTTGGAAAAACTGGAAGTTGCCGGTGCTGATCCTTGATTGTCTGCAGCCGATGAGTAGAACTGCACATTGGCGGGTGAGTCGGATTTGGTTCCGAATTCGTTGGTGTTGATCTTTGCCTGGAATCCTCCACTGCCGGATGAGTAGTCAACTTGTCGTTGTCGTCCGTCGGCGTTGGACAAGCTGTACCGTCCCGTCACTTTGCCGGCACCGTCGGAACACTCGCTTTGGGAGCTGCTGCCACCGTCATCGAGTCGGGATTCGTAGTTGTAGGAATATCCGCCATTGCTGCCGTCCAAACTGAACTGGATTGGTTTCTAGGAGAAGCATTGAATAGAATTTTAGTTCACTGTCGAAACAGGGTGCGTAGTAATAAGTACTTACAAAAGCATTGTGTTCTTGTCGTAGTTAAGAAAATATTTGAATTTCAGAGAAGTTAAGAAAATATTAGAAGCATAGAATAGAATTTCACTTCATTGTCAAAAAAGGGTGCGTAGTAATAAGTATTTTCAAAAGCAGTGGGTTGTTATCGCAGTTCCGAAAATATTTGTATCAATCCTGGGAAAGACATGTACTCCTTGTCAGAAAGTGTATTGATACCACTGGTATCTGACTAGAACCTCAGGATAGCTTATAGGCGGTTCTTGCCCACCAAGGAGATGAATCCAATTGAATACTTCCCCATCTATAACTGTTATAAGTTGCTCATGATTATCCAATTCTAGCCAGTTTGGGGGGGGGGGGAGTTGCTAATACAGATCTCTATAGTGATTGTTCAGCCTTCTTCGGGTTCAAATTGTGGTGGTCTCGTGTAGTGACCTCACATAACAGATAAAACTTCTAGACACTAGAGATCTCTTTTGTCTAGTGGTAATGCACCTGGCTGGAAAAGCAAAGGTCGCACAATCGATCCCCGCTATCGCAGAAAAAGATCCTATGCTTCAAAGTCAATGAACAAGCATGCGATATCCAGAAATTGTAGTAAAGATCAATGATTGAAACGTAAACACACTGGTTTTGAATCACGGCCGTTTCAAATACTATTTTGTCGTTTTAATAAATGAGTACCACGTTTTAATAGATGAGTACGTTTTAATAGATTAGTACCACGTTTTAATAGATGAATACCAAGTTTTCATATATGAGTACGTTTTAATAGATGAGTAGCACGTTTTAATAGATGAGTACCAAGTTTTCATATATGAGTACGTTTTAATAGATGAGTACCACGTTAGATGAGTAGCACGTTTTAATAGATGAGTACGTTTTAATAGATGAGTACCACGTTAGATGAGTAGCACGTTTTAATAGATGAGTACCACGTTTTAAAAGATGAGTACCACGTTAGATGAGTACCACGTTTTAATAGATGAATACCAAGTTTTCATATATGAGTACGTTTTAATAGATGAGTACCACGTTAGATGAGTAGCACGTTTTAATAGATGAGTACCACGTTTTAAAAGATGAGTACCACGTTAGATGAGTACCACGTTTTAATAGATGAGTACCATGTTTTAATAGATGATGCACCACCTAAATTCATTATATTTCTTTTTGAAATCTTGAAATGATAAGGAATGTTATTTTTTTGAATTTGAAGGCGAAACACTTTTTGATTTTATTATTTTTTTGTCCACTAAAAATAAAGGGCAGTAAATTCCTGAACGGATAAATTTCTCTCTAGGGAAAATTTCTGAGGAAAACAACTAAGGTAGCGAGTCTATATCATATTTATTGATTACTGTAATATCCGGAAACGAATGCATGCTACTTCTAGTTTCTAAATAGATCTGTTAGTTGACTTTTGAGTAGATCATTGAATTTTTTTATGGTTAAAACCGGTAGGCGAATGTTTAAATTTTTTTCTCGGTGATTTAATTTAACATGAAAGCAATGTACAGTGTATCTTAAGTTTATTTTAAATATATTTGAGTGCATTATGACAAAATGCTCATCTTGAGAAGATTTTATCTAAATCTATGCAAATGTGCTTGTGAAGAGAAAATATAGACTGAGCAATTAGAAAAACTTTGTTGAATATGTTATTAAGTTACTTGATATCTCATGTCGTTGTCTATACATCTGTTTATACTTCCCCATTTATTACCGTTTAAACTGAATCTATTTTAACATTGGGCTAAACTAAATACAGGCCATGCAGATTTATCAACCCAAATTTATATGAAATGCGTCTTGAAATATCGATATAATAACAACCAGTTTCTATGCGTTACTCTATTCAATTATAAATCAGCAAAATTATTCAATTCAGTTCTCTTTTGACAAAATTCGGGCGAAGAAAGTGCGACAACCTTCGTTATAAACACATTTCCCCCTTTTTTTTTTCTTTGACAAAACTTTGCCAGTATTTGAAAACCTTACCCACATATTCAAATATTTTTTTTAAAAATGTACATCTTATTACAATTATATTCCAATCTCACCTGCTCATACTGTCCCTTATACGAGCTGGCCCCAGCCGAGTACTTCTTCGGTGCCGGTCCAGCCTGTTCTACAAACGTCGACTTGATATCAGCATTCGCAGGCATGGACGTCTTCGTTCCGGCCTCGTTCGTGTCGATGTCGGCCCGGAATCCGTTCTCATCGGCCACGTACTTGACCACTCGCACTGACCCGTCCTCGTTGGTCACTGTGTAGCTGCCGGTCACTTTGCCCGATGCGTCGGCGGACTCCTGACGGGCGTTTCCCTCGGTTTCGTAGCCGAAGGAGTAAGGGGAAGGTGCGGCGGCTACTTGAGGGGCTGACTGGGGTGCGGAGTGGAAAGAAGATACACTGGCAAACTGATGAGGTTCCTTTTGGAAAGAGGGACTTGATTATTTTAAATTTACAATTTAATTGTTTTTCTTAGGTAGTTTAAATATTTGTGACATGCAATTAGTAGTGTATTATTTGTTTATTTTTGAATGTTTAATTTATATACCTGTATGAGTTATTTAGACTGTAAAATTTAATTATTTAATGTGTTTTTAGCTATGTATAAATTATTAATTTAGTGGGTGTTACTCTTTCGTAAGGTGGGTATTAGAGAAAAAACCCGACAAAATGCAGTGATAACTCATCATAAATAACAATCTTAAAGTCATTTATAACTCCTATAATTAACCATTATACGGTTGCTATAGCAATCCTACAACAAATCGCAAACATTTAAGGTGGGCGATACATGTAGACTTCATTTAAACATGTAAACATTTAGGCTTGACTACAACTGAGCCAATTGGAACCCGACTAATGGAAGAGTACCTAATGGGTATATACGTTACAGATAGGTAATATGGTTAATTTGGATATCATACATAATAAATGGTTATTATACATAGTAACTGGTTATTTTACATATCAATGTTGTACATAATAGCCTAGTAACTATAGATAATAACCATTTATTATGTATAATATCCAAATTAATTTTATTATCTATAACACATAAATAATTCGATCATTTAGCTGTATTATTAACATAGGATAACTATGTTACTTATTGTTTTTAAAGCTTATTTATTTAGTCGACATTAATAATTAAAATATTGAAAGTGTTAATTAAATGCATAATTCAATGCGTATATTTAAATTATTTATTATGCATAGTTCAGTATTTGTTATGTATAATTATTAATGTCTAATTGAATTATTTATATAATCTGTTACTATCCGAAAATTTTATTTTTAAACTAATGTTATTGAAACTAGAAAATTTCTTTGAAATTTACCAAAGCTGGATAAATTATTAGTATGGAATAAATGCCAAAAACACAGATAGTTATAATCATGTATTACTCTAAACATTTTAGTTAAAATTTAATAACTTTTTAAAAATACAGTCTAATTTGTAAGTCATAACTTAACAAAAAGTATCCATTATGTCAAACTCCAAATTAATTGCACAAAAAAAAAAAAAAAAAGACGTCGTATGAAATAAAGGGTATTAAAATATATAGATCCAAAATCATCTAACCTGTTTTTGATATATATTCTTTGTGGATGCATATGGTCTTCCATCTCCCAGAGCAAAGGCGACGGTTACAACCGCCAACAAACAAATTACCTGTTGAGAAAAGGATAAAAAAATCATCAGAACCTGACATAAGAGATGTTGGAAAGATATAGCTATTATTAGAACATGGGCCGTGACAACTTAGTGTTCAAGTTCGTTAGCCAAGTAAAGGCAACGCCTGAATTACCTCTACTTTTCCCCCCACAAAAATACAAAGTGGTCTGGTGTGCATAGTTTTTAAAATTAAATTATAAATTTTAGAAATACTTTTTTCCAAGCTGCTTTTATGAAAAAAAAAAAAAAAATTCCTTCTATTCCGCCAAAAAGCACTTTTACAAAACAAAAATAAAACATCATTGATTGAAGGTTACAAAGATAATTTTCTATTTCAAATCAGAGAAAAGAATAATAACAATTAACAAACAAAAAAAAGTCGCCGGTATAATTTACTGAAAAAAACCCAACTTAAATTTTGTGCGTTGTTAACTTCTGACACTGACGTTGTATACATATTTACCAGTCATCATTTCACGTAATATTTGATCATTTTTAAAGGTGACAGAAGCTTCTACATTAGAGGTCGGAAATATCGATCAAAATAAATATCGATACTATATCGTTGAATAGGAAAAAATATCGATAAAATATCAATATATCGATACGTGATTTTTTTTATTTGATTCTCAATTTTGCCAGAATCAAAGTTTTTCGGGGCATATTTCTACTTTTCATGATTGCTTTTTTGTAAGGTGACTACTTTTTCAACTGAAATTTATATATTACAAAAAAAAAAAAAAAAAAATTATATTTTTGCTTAATTGGTGCAGTGATTTAAAAAAAAATTTAGATAATTTTCAATAGCTTTTATGTATATGGAAAATATTGAATATTGGTGCCATTTTAGCTGTCTCACAGAAAAGTTCAAAATTTAGTTTTGAAGTTTTTGAAAAGGGAATAAAGGAAATCGAAAAAACACATGGAACTACAAAATGATCCTCAAAAAACTAAAAATTGTTGAAAATATCGATATATCGTTGACTTCTATCGATACTTTTAATATCAATATTTTTTGAGAAATATCGATACAAATATCGTCGTATCGATATATCGCCGACCTCTATTCTACATGCCTCATTCATGTCTGTAATGAGGAATATGAAGCTTATAAAACAATTATGAGCAGTTAATTTTGCGAAAATTTTATATTTTTATGAGCAGTGGGACAGTATTTTCATGGGATAAATAGTTTTCTTGGTCCCAAATTTGATAAACGAAATTATTTTTTAATTCTATTTTGGTACTTTGCCCAATAATCTATTTATATCTTATTTATCGTGGAAGATTAGTACAGATTATTAAGTTTCTATATAAGCTTCTTTTACTGCATCACTAGTATCCGAGGTAGCACTGCAGTATTCGTCAATGTCGGAGACAGGAGTTGTGAAAAATTGGCTGATTTTGGCCAAGAATTGAAGATTTTTTCAAAATACACGATTTTTTAATAAAATAATCATGTCAAAAATATCACAAAATAAATATATTTTTTTTTGCTCTTCGTCCTTTCCTAAAAATAAAATATTTCAATTTTAAAATTCTTTATCAACATTCCCAAAATTCCAGTATATTTTTTATCAAGCATTGGTCGAGATTTGCCAAATCTGCAACAACGGCCGGTTTACAATGCTCCACATCGGGATTATCCCATGTCGAGCGATATAGGCCATCGTTGTCGTGTTAGTTGGGGTAGCTATAAGCATGCATAAATGATTAATTAAGATGAAATATCGTATCAAAAATAAGAGTACTTCAATCGTTGGTGATATTGAGCATTATATCACTTTACATGTTACATGCATAAATTATCTATGAACCGTAATTGGTAAAAATATTTCAAATTGGAACACTGTCCAAGTTAAATGTTTTATTAAATGGGTTGATTTAATTTCAACTGTGTTTCACCATTTATTGTAAGATGACATAATAGTTAGATAAATAAAAGACGAGCATCTACAGACGTAATTTTCCGTTCAGTGCTACTAACGAATTTTTAACGTCATGGTGGTTAAAGTGGTGGTTAATGGAGGACTTATATGTTAAAGTTCTGAAAGGATATTGTTAATAGATAATTGTTTACGTTTACAAATAATTGTGTGGCATTATCTGTCAACGTACATTATCTGTAACATTATCTGTAATTAACAGACAATTGTGTACGTTTATCCACAGGTATCTGGAGATGTTAGAAATAATATAGCTTGATATTTCAACAGTAATAAAAACAGAACAAGAATACCTTTATGTAAAATGTAGTTTTAAAATTAACAAATATATTCCATTATGGTTTATTTAGATCTCTACAATTGTAAAAATGAAAGTTACTTAAGAGAAACCAATAGATTTCTAGGAATGTTTCAAGTGTATGCCCGACTTAATAAATTTTTTGTAATTAGAACATTTCATCAATTTAGAGTCGATTCACTCCAATTTTACAAAGCTTTCAAGAGAGACAAAAACCTCAAGTGCTAATTCAACATGAGCTTAGCTTTCAGATTATCTGGCGCCGTCAGCAACACGACGGCTAGAATGCGCCGAAACATTCGTCATTAGACAAGCCAACATACATTTACAAACACCCATGCCTAACACGGGACTCGAACCATCAACCTCGCGGTCTAGAAGATAGCACGCTAACCACTATACCGTTTGGTCGGCAACTCGAGCTTAGCGATTTTTCTTATAAATAAATTAATTTCAGTGATCAATTTTCATAATTTAACTACCTATGAGCTTTCATTTCCAAATATACCTAAACATTATTTGAGACCCAAAGTCGAGTTTGACACTTTTTCACTCAAAGCAGACGATTTTCAAAATATTACCTAAGTAGCATTTCTAAATTCTTATATAATTATTAAACACGAGTTAGCGCATTTGTTTATCAACAAATTAATTTTAGTGATCGATTTTCATAATTGAACTACCAATGAGCTTTCTCTTTTTATTTCCAAATATACCAAAAAATTATTTGAGACCCAAAGTCGAGTTTAACACTCTTTCACTCAAAGCAGACGATTTTAGAAATATTACCTAAGTAGCATATCTAAATTCTTATTTAATAAAAAACATTTAGTTCATGAATATATTATAATTTTTTAAAAGATATTCTTGAAGAATATCTTGAATGAATCTATAAAACTTTTCAATATTCCTATTCAATTTTAAGCTGTGTCTAAAATCGCAAATCAATAGAAAAGAGGATAATTCAATACAAACTATATTTATAAAAATAAAATTGTTTTCGATATCAGATACAGTAAAGGAAAACGTAAAACTCTTCAAATTTTTTGAATTAGGTATGAGAAAGTAATTCTTACCTGACTAAACATCTTCACTGGAGGTGCTATAGAAAGTGAGAGTTCCTTGGACATAGCCCATCCTTATATACCCGATCTTTGCAGACGATTTTTTAAGGGGAGGGGAGGGAGGATGTTGTCACGTGAGGGAGTGGATGTTGCTGATCTGGATCTTCCTTCACCAAGGATGGCTCAATCTCTCTAGCGGTGGTTTCCCGATAGAAGCCTCCGGCAAGGCCGACTCAGAATCATCCTCCATCTTCCACCTGTTGGCGGGATCCGGTTACCATGTTTGGCAATCTATCGCTTGAGATGGCGACAAAGGGTTGGTTTGGGGTTTTAAATAACCTTTGAAGTTATTTTACCGAACTTGTGAATGTTAGAACATGCTTTTTGGAGTGTTGAAATACCGTGACCTGATCTTCCTGTAGACCAGCGTTCGTCACTAACTTTTAGAGGCAGGCCGTATGACCTATGTTGGAGATTTTCGTTGGCCGGATACATCAATAATTGTATTTTGAATTATTATAATTTGAATTATATTAAAAAAAAAAAAAAAAAATAATAATAATAATAATAATAATAATAATAATAATAATAATAATAATAATAATAATAATAATAATAATAATAATAATAATAATAATAATAAAAATAATAATAATAATAATAATAATAATAATAATAATAATAATAATAATAATAATAATAATAATAATAATAATAATAATAATAATAATAATAATAATAATAATAATAATAATAATAATAATAATAAAAATATTGATATTTTTTTATCTTAATAAAATTACAATTGATATTCGATTTTTTATTTTTTTTAATTATTAAAACATAATAATAATTTTGATTATTAATCAATCGAAGTGATAAATGAATCTTTCTTAGAAGTGAATCTTTCGTTCCAACGTGACAATACGAGCATGATTATTAATTAGTGTTTCATTAATAATATTTCTGAAAAAATAGCGATTTGAAAAAAAAAAAGAAGAAAAAAAAAATCTAATAGTTTTCCACCCCCTCCTGTGCTACCATGCTAAGAAATATATTTTTAAATGCTGGAAGTAAAAATTCCACTATCCATTTCCTTCAGATTTCATTACTAAGTTTTCATTAATAAATTAAATAATTACAAAGCTTGTTTTTTTAAACATTATAAAGCATGCTATTTCATTTAATTAGCGATATGGGTCATGAACGACTGTAGGCCACTTTTAAATAATTAAATTTGGAAATAATTAAAAAGAGAGGTATTTCACTTTTC